>CAUZLF010000720.1:0-25597 GCA_963580285.1 Lucinisca nassula | reverse complement strand
GAGTTAAACGGCCAAGTCAACACTATTTTAGGTCGTATTTGAGCCGAACAGTTTACCTATCCACACTTTTTCCTGGGCAGGCTTATACGTAAGCGGTTAACCAGTACAGTGCACATTCTTTCGTCAGAAACTGACAACTGGCCTTCTTGAATCGGCGGAAGGGAGAGTTGAGTTGAGTGTTTGAGTTTTACGTCCCACTAACAGCTATGGTCATACGGAGACGGGACCTCGGTTTAAAGACTCATCCGAAAGTCTGGAGACGCCCGGGATCGATCCTGAGATCCCTGGTTTACAAGGCGAGGAGCGTAAGCGGAAGGGAGAGAATGACCGTAGAAAAGATTTCATGATCAATCTCCACGAAAGAATGCTGGCGACCCCGGCAGGTATCGAACACGCGTCCTCCTGATGACCAGTCAGACGCGCATCCTACTGAGCTACCGAGGCCGGCACTGGAACATACACCTTTGTAAACGGTGTATATCCAGATGAGATGGCTCATAATGAGCCATCTCATCTGGATCTACACTGTTTGCCATCTTTGAAAAAAAAAATTCAAGCTTCACAAGAATGGCTGTGTCCAAATTTTAAGATGGAAGAGTCCACGAGAGAAGGGTTGAACGGATTTTGGATCTTCCTGGTCTTTAATATTTTCACAGACGTTTTTGTTTTCTTCTCCGAGTAAGATTTAAAAACCATTATACATTTTTGACGCCTTTAAACCCCACTTTTATACAGTAAAACTGGGGTTTACGGGGGTATTCATACATTTTTCTTCTTATTCCTGCTCAAAAACATAACTGTGGATATTAGTTAGAACCGCCTTCTTATTTCTGCTCAAAAACATAGATTGTGGGTATTCGTTAGAACCGCCTCGACAGGCGGTTCTAACGATGACCCACAATCTATGTTATGAGCAGAAATATGGAAAACTATCAGATTTTTTTTTTATCTGAAAATGTTCATTTTGATTTTTGGTGGTAAAATTTTCAATCAACTTGAATCGGCGTGTTTTCGTATACTGCGACGGGGCCAGTTTCGCTCCAGTCAAAAGGCATTCCATTTTACGATAAAAACCTGTCTTTCGGGCTTTGCGCGCACGTAAGAAACACATCAGCCTGTTCAGCTTGTCAGGCTAGCTTGGGTCTTAATATTTTAGATATAGACGCTTGAAGAATTGTACTATCTATGGCCGGCCCCCGCCCATAGGGGCTTGAAGAAATATATGGGCTGTATGATGCTTCCACGCAGAGCTGAATCCGGCCCGTACACTATAGTACTGGTAAACCGCTTAGAGGATCTAAGCCTGTTCAGGAACCGCGGTGCGAGGCGGACCGTCCATGCTAATAAACCCCTATTTGTTTCATTGGGCGGCAGGCTTGAGATGTCATTTCATCTCAATGTCGGGTAAAAGTCCCACAAAATTGGAAGCAGCGTCTCCAAAATAACCTTTACAGTGTTGACGGTGACGTTAAACCTCAAATCAAACAAACAAACAAACAAAACTATCCATGGCGCGAACATTAATGCGCTGATCAGCCTGCGCGAACGCGCAGGCTGATCGGCACCTTAATTGTTTGCAAATGACAAAAATAAGTTTTCTCGCGACGTAGCTCAATTAAAACAAAGAACATGATAATACGCGGCGTCTGATCAGGGTCTACAAGAATATCCGAAAAATACTCAAGTAAAATAATTATAACCGTGGTGACTCATACAGCATCTGTCTCCACTTGGGATCGATTGAAATGAACTGAAAACGACTTGTTTAGTGTTTAAATTCTCTCTCTCTCTCTCTCTCTCTCTCTCTCTCTCTCTCTCTCTCTCTCTCTCTCTCTCTCTCTCTCTCTCTCTCTCTCTCTCTCTCTCTCTCGTTTAGTTTAGTGTTTAATGTCTCTCTATCTCTCTCTCTCTCTCTCTCTCTCTCTCGTGCTGGTAAACCTTTAGAGGATCTAATCCTGCCCAGCCAAAGCGTTGCGAGTCGGACCGTCCATGTTTATAAACTATTTTGGGGTCATTGGGCTACAGGGCTTGAGATGTCATTTCATCTCAATGTCGGGTATAAGTCCCACAAAATTGGAAGCAACGTCTCCAAAATGACCTATACTGTGTTGACAAGGACGTTAAACCTCAAATCAAACAAACAAACTCTCTCTCTCTCTCCTGTGGCTATATGTTTAATCTCTCTCTTTCTCTCTGTCTATCTGTCTGTCTAGTGGCCATTATGCACGACCAACAGTTTGCACAACTACACATGCATGCACAACTGCACAGCCTAGTCATAGCCTGTGGTGTTCCCATTCCATTATTCAAGCCAACTCTGGAACTGTTGAAAAGTGGTCTTTTTAGTCCACTTTCGAAAAGTTCTATAAAGGTGATCGCTTTCAAGAGGACGCAGGTGTAGAAAACACAATGGAAGAATAACTATCCAATTAATAAAGACAAAATTAAGGGTTAATATTAGAATAGCTGGTCTTAACCCGTTGTTTAGTAGTGGATTCTTCCATTGTTCCATATTGGACAAGTGCATTTGTCATGTAAGGGGTATCGGGACATTATTTTTTTTTTCGTTGTTATTCTCTTTTTCACGAAAAAAAAACCCTGCTAGTAAACAGTGTAGACCCAGATCAGACGCCGCATCATGCGGCGTCTAATATGGGGCTGCACTGTTTGCCTATGTCCCTCTTAAGTGTTTCCCGGTAAGAATGAGTTAGTAGCGGAATTTCACTATGTGTTTGGAAGATGATAAATAAAGAAACTATCACCTATTCTCGCCCGGTCAGGAGCAGAGAATTTTTCGCTCCTGGGCCAGGTACGACACAATTTTATTGTATGGTTCTACATGTATTGACCTCTTGAAAATCGATTGTATCAGAACGGCGGCAGGGTCGGAGAGGCAGATGTCTCAATGGACGCTCTGAGTCAGCCATCAGTCGAGGTGTATTGTTAATATTAACATATGTCGAACGTAAATGATTTTTTTCCTGTCACGTGGTACATGCGTTAATTATATGACTCAGTTTCTTCAGACTCCTGAGACGGTTGAAGGAAACGCTTTGCTGCATGCGTTTGTCATGCCCAGTCACTCCCAACGTGTTTTGTGCATAACATGCAGATGCATAGGGGATTGCATCACTTTATTTCAGCGAGGAAGAAAAATATATGATACCAACTAGAAAAATTTTGATTCAAGCCGCTATGACTGATATATGAGAAAATGATACTTATGGTCCCGACTCCATGTAAAGACAAACATCAGACAGTAGAGGAGATGAATAGAAAGAAGAAAACGAAATTATGAAGTGTAGAAACTGAAGAAACAACCCCCCCACCCCCACCCCCCCCCTCCCTCACCACACACACACACACACACACACCCTCCACTCGTCAGCAGGCCTTGCCCAACTGCAAACCAATATTAGTTGGACGCCCCAGTGAAGATACACTTTATCTCCCCCCAACCAAACACAGAGAATGCAAGCCTTCTGTATGAAGATGCAAGTTGCTATCTATAAATCTCTACGAACATCAAAATCTCTGGTGGAAGTGGTTGTGCGAGGCACAGGTGATGTGTAACTTGCGCTTCTGCATGTGGCTTTCACCTCCACCAAATGAGAAAAAAATGGCGGGAAAGATAACCGTTCTTTATTTCTTTTTACTGGAGAGTTCTTTTTAAGGTTGTTGATTTACACTTGCACAAGGTCTGCCGTCCCTGCAGCAGGGAATGTTGTTATTTATTCTTGGTCTGCCCTGTTTGCCTATATCCCATTCATTTTCCTCTTTCTCCTCTCGCCCTCTCCTTATCTCTTCTATCTATTTTCTCACTTTCTCTGGGAGACGACACAAAATGATCTATAAGGGTTGACGTGTCGTTAAACCCAAAACAACTAGAGCTGTCAGAGGATCTGACTATAGCCCCGCTTCAGCGCTGTCAGAGAAAAAAGTTATTTAAGCTGCAGAGAAAACAGTTATGAACAAGAAATAACTGTTGAAAATTTTACATTATCTGGAAAAACTCTAAGAGTTGTGAGCCCTTGTCCCTCATTTCAATGAGCATGATACATTACCAGAATGTCCATGTTTATACTAAATTTCATCTTCCATTTTTCAATGTTCAAAGGGTAATAACTCCTAAAGTAGGCAAATCAGAGTCAGGGTTCCTGCGCTCTGCACATTGTCTCATGGTGCTTTACACTTGTGTGAAGTGTCATGAAAATATCTCAAATGGTTTGTGAGTTATGGAGCCGACACAGTCAAAATTGCCTTTTTAAATGTTCAAAGGGCAATAACTCCTAAAGTAGGCAAACCAGAGTTATGGTTCCTGCACTCTGCACATCATCTCAAGGTGCTTTTCATTTATTTGAAGTTTCATGAAAATATCAGAAACGGTTATGGAGCGGACATAGTTAAAATTGCCATTTTTTAATATTTAAAAGCCTATAACTGAAAAAGTAGACAATCCAGAGTTTGGGTTCCTGCGCTCTGCACACGTAATATGGTGCTTTACATTTGTGTGAAGTTTCATAAAATTATCTCAAACGGTTTTTGAGTTATCGAGCAAAGACGGCTAAAATTGATATTTTTCAATATTCAAAGGGAAATAACTAAAAATTAGGCAATCCAGAGTTATGGTTCCTGCACTCTGCACACCATCTCATGGTGTTTAATGTTTGTGTGAAGTTTCATGAAAATATGTGAATGGGTTTTAAAGTTATGGAGCGGACACGAAAATTGTTAACAGACACAGACAGACACACAGACAGACACACAGAAAATACGAAAACCAGAGTTATGGTTCTTGCGCTCTGCACATTGTCTCATAGTGCTTAACATTTGTGTGAAGTTTCATGAAATTATCTCAAACGGTTTTCGAGTTATGAAGCGGACACTGTTAAAATTGCCATTTTTCAATGTTCAAAGGGCAATAACTCCAAAAATAAGCAATGCAGAGTTATGGTTCCTGCGCTCTGCACATCGTCTCATAGTGCTTAACATTTGTGTGAAGTTTCCTAAAAATATCTCAAACGGTTTTCGAGTTATGAAGCGGACACAATTAAAATTGCAATTTTTCAATGTTCAAAGGGCAATAACTCCAAAAGTAGGCAATCCACAGTTATAATTCCTTCGCTCTGCACATTGTCTTATGGTGTTTAACATTTGTGTGAAGTTTCATGAAAATATGTTAAGCAGATACAAAGTTATGGAGCCAACACAAATTAACGGAATCACGGAATTACGGAATTACGGAATTACGGAAAATGTTCAAAGGGCAATAACTCCAAAAGTAGGCAATCCACAGTTATAATTCCTTCGCTTTGCACATTGTCTTATGGTGTTTAACATTTGTGTGAAGTTTCATGAAAATATGTTAAGCAGATACAAAGTTATGGAGCCAACACAAATTAACGGAATCACGGAATGACAGAAGGACATGGCAAATCCAATATAGCCCCACTTTTTCAAAGCGGGGCTATAATCAACAAATCAAATCAACTGTGCTAATGCGCAGGCTCGCCTGAGCCTTTGCCGATAAACACTCTTTTTTCTGGGCTCACTCAATTACATTTTCACTTAGCAACGCCGATTAGTAACAAGGTGAGAAAAATGGCGGGAATGAACACAAGGGTGATTTCAACAAAGTCAAATGACCTTCAACTTTATTTGAATAAAATGCAACCAAGTGCCGGTGAACGACCACCTTTCCGAAAACATGCCTATACAAATACAGTGTAACCTTTATCGCCGAAAAAATGAAAATTTTGAGATAAAATAATTGTGATATTTTTCTTTTTTCTGCTCAAAATATAGAATTATGGGTATTCTTTAGAACCAAGGCGGTTCTAACGAGTACCCAGAATCTATATTTTAGAACAGAAATAAGAAAAATAACGTTTACCCCTGTAAACCCTAGTTTTACTGTATAAAAGTAGGGTTCAAGGGGGGGGGGAATTATATAGGCGCGTTTTCGTGACGAAATGCTTGGCATTTGTGGATATTTCGAAACCTTTAAGTCGAATTGTAGCATTCAATGACTTATACTTAATCACACAAATATTGTGACACCATTAGTACTGTGGTTAAGGAGTTGGCGGCTTATTTACATAATTACTTGTGACTATTCATAAAGGTAGAAATGTCTGTTTACCACGAGCTTGGACAGTGCAAAACCCACAAAACAAGTAGAGTGGCAAGCGAGGATTTGGATCTGACAACGCGACTGCACAACCGCTGACTACGTTCATACTAATCTACAGAGGTTAAAATCAAATGATTGCTTAGTCATTGTGATCGCTGATTTCACTGCTCGCTGTTTTGAAGCCGCGTACATGTACATGTATTTACATAACACAGTTACAAAGTAGTTAGAAGACATCGACTACTGAAGTATTAAGTTATTGATTGTCAAAATGAGTCAAACTCATAAATCACATAATTATTTTGTTGGCACTGTTGCTACGCTACGCCCACCATAAATTGTCACTCGCATCATCACTAAACACGCCTATATAATTTTGACCCCCGTAAACCCCATTTTATATAGTAAAACTGAGGTCTGCAGGCGTATACATTATTTTTCTTATTTCTGCTCAAAACATAGATTGTGGGTATTCGTTATAACCGCCTCGCCAAGGCGGTTATAACGACTATCCACAGTCTATGTTTTGAGCAGAAATAAGAACAAATATCGAAAATTTTTCACCTGAAGGTTTTCATTTATCGGTGGTAAAATTTACAATGTATTTGTACAGGCGTGTTTTCGTAAAGTCAAGTAAATAAGTCCGGATAATGAACATCCTTGTAAACCCGACTTCATAAGGAGGAACGTTTGGTTTATAAGGCTGTTTATTATTTTCCATATATATATTTTGGTACTCGTTATAACCGCCTCGGCGAGGCGGTTCTAACGAGCACACAAAATCTATGTTTGAAATCTAAATCTTTGTAAGAAACATATCACTAATTGTCATCAGATGCAGATGTAAAATCATTCCTGACATCATTGTAGACAACAATATCTTATATGGGCCTGTATTCTGTTGTCGATTCTTAATTGTCGCGGTTGCGCGCCAAATCAGTCGATCAATAACCAGCTGTTTCTGACAACCAGCATTAATTCTATAAAATCCGTGACAATGACATGACAAAAATCGAAATTATGACTCATATGTTCCAAAAACTTTTTTCGCATTTTCTCTATGTTTTGTGGGAAGTGTATGCATCTAAAGAAAGGAACCTGTGTCAAAATGAGGCGCTTGATTCCTCAAGGGAAAGAAACTGTGGCATTACAAAAAACACCTATACAAATACATAGTAATATTTTTCGCCGTAAATGTGAAGATTTTATGATGAAAAAGTGTGATATTTTTCTTATTTCTGCTCAAAATATAGATTGTGGGTACACGTTGGAACCGCCTCATCGATCGAGGCGGTTCTAACGAGTACCCACAATCTATATTTTAGAGCAGAAATAAGAAAAATAATGTTTACCCCTGTAAACCCAACTTTCACTATATAAAAGTGGGGTTAAAGGGGGTCAAAATTATATAGGCCGGTTTTCTTGTTGACGACAGGAAAGCATCTTTTTAAGGCGGCCGCGCGAAGAACACGGCCTTAAAAGTTAATTAAAAGCAAACTAAACAAGAAATTACGAAAGTTGTCCCCCTTACAAGTTGGCTAATACCTTCTTGACAAGGTATACAATTTCCCGCCATGAAGACATGCTAATAACAGGCTAGGGGCGACTTTTTATTAAATTAAAATTACAGGTATCCTTCCGACAGGAAACATATTCCTTGCGGCACCGTTTCGTGTTACACACAAACACAAAAAAAGATTCATTGTTTCTTTGTCGGAAAGAATTATTATAAACTTTTGAAGCAAATTACGGAAGGGATGAGTTTTTAAATCAAATTCTGTTGCCTTCTGGTTTTCTAATAAGTAATTTAATTACAGACACATTTCCCGCCATATTAAACAAGGGAGAGTGACTTCCTGTTTGTTTTACAGTAAATGGAATTCTTACGAAAGGGAGGTTTACCCTTCAGGCAGAAACTGGTCCCCGTGACAGAAAACATCACATTTTAATATTATAATGAGTACGCACATAAGGGGGGGGGGGGGGGGGGCGTTTGGTGGATATACCAGGCACATTTCCTGACATTTTTTCCATGAACAAGGGAGACCACTTTCGGGAATAATCAAATCCTCTTTGTTTTCCTTTAATATGAGAAACTCCGAACAAGGGGTCTGTTCTGAAAGAGAATCAACAATGCTTCAACGTTGACCTCTTTTAGCCACTACTTTGCTGCAGCGTGGTCTGGCATTTTCTTACTCACCAATAAAGAAAGAAGTTTCTTACTCATCAATAAATGGCATTTAAAGAGAAGTTTCTTACTCACCAATAAATGCTAAAGCTTCTTCAAAATACTGTCGTAGGTTCTGTTGCCCGCTGTCTGAGGCTGGAATTCTTTTATATTTGACGCCATGCTTTTCAAAATATAGAGGTATATGTGACGTTACGTTTAGAACGTAGGTGATCCCTTTATCGTCTAAGCGTTGTTGATTCGCTGCGTCTCTTTCATTTCCTAGAAAAAGAACGGGAATTTTTACTGGCTGAATGTGTGTGTAGAGGGGGGTGGGGCATGTTTTCTTAGCTCCTATGGATAAAGCTGTCCCATGTCCTAGATTATGTAACGGCCCCCGCCCATAGGGGCTTGAAGAAATATATGGGCTGCATGATGCTTCCACGCAGAGCTGATATCCGGCCCCCAGACCACTACTGGTAAACCGCTAAGAGGATCTAAGCCTGTCCAGGAACCGCGGTACGAGGCGGACCGTCCATGCTAATAAAGCCTATTGGTTTCACTGGGCGACAGGGCTTGAGATGTCATTTCATCCCAATGTCGGGTAAAAGTCCCACAAAATTAGAAGCAACGTCTCCAAAATGACCTTTACAGTGTTGACGGGGGCGTTAAACCTCAAATCAAAACAATCAAACAAATAGATTATGTAAAATAACGTTCGAGTGGCCTTTTCGATGGATTCGGGATTGACATAATTTCTCAGGAAGTTTTGTCTGTTCTTGACACGTGACATTTGAACTGATATATACTAAAGGTTACAAATTAATATGAATTTATAAATATTGACTAAAACTCTTTTCAAATTGTTTTACATTCCTGTTCATTGTATTGCTAACAAATGTGTTTTATTATTAATACATTTCTATTTTTTTTTTTTCAATAACAAACATGTTTGTTCATCGCATTATTATTTTCTTTCTTTATTGTTGTTCAAATGCAAAGCTTGTGAGAACTCAACGCCTGAGCGGTCTGACACCACAATGCCTGGGCAGGCTTAGTCCTTCTAAGCGGTTTACCAGTACCCATGTGCGGTCAGTGTCGGCGCTGCGTGGAGGCACCATGCAGCTCAATCTATATCTCCAAGCCCCGATGGGCGGATACAAGTAAGTTACATGTAATGATGTTTGTTTACATATAAACCTACCTAAATATAGAAACGGTAGAATCTGCGTGGCTGTTTCTGTTTCTATGGCCGGCTCTATGATGGGCGTGGTCGGGCTATAGAGTGGTTTGGGTTCCTGAGGTTTCAGACAACTCTTGCAGAGGTCCTCGTGTTTATTTTGGAATTCAGACAGTCCTCCTGAAAATAAATAGCAGTGAAATTCATTACGAAAACACGCCTATACAAATACATTGTAAACTTTACCTCCGAAAAATCGAATTTTTTATATGAAAAAATTGTAATATTTTTCTTATTTCTGCTCAAAATATAGATTGTGGGTACTCGTGAGAACCGCCTCATCGAGGCGGTTCTAACGAGTACCCACAATCTATATTTTAGAGCTGAAATAAGAAACAGGGTTTACCCCTGTAAACCCCAGTTTTACTGTATAAAAGTGGGGTTCAAGGGGGTCAAAATTATATAGACGTGTTTTCGTGAAGGGTACAATATACAACACATGCAGGTGACCATCTTGTATCCCAAACATCGATATATCAAAGTCAATTCTAATGTCAGTGTTTATTTAATGGGGTTATCTAGTATTCGTTTTTGTTCAAGTTCTTAATTTACAAGAATACACTTGGTTTAGAAAACACTGAAACCTTGTAAAAAATTTAAGGGGAATGGGAACAACTAGACCCCCCCCCCCCCCCCCCGCTTTTTAAAAGGGGGGACACATTTCGGGACTTCCTGTTTGCTTTTCCATAGGCTCAGTCCCGCTGTAAAAGGGGAATTCTCTAAAAGGAAAGAATCTTCTCCTCAGGAGCAAATTCTTTCCTTAGAAAGGTGTTCTCTATAGATATGGGAGACAAACAGTTACCTCCCCCGAAGGTATATCATTTCCCCTTAAAAACAGAGAATTAATTTTACTGTATTAATATTGACTGTTTCAACATGTGTGCAAACATGGTGACTCATACACTCATATAATTAAGTGAAGGAGCCATATGTTTATCACATTTTGCAAACTCAGCTAATTCCTAATAGCGTGAACTAAGGAACGTTTATAATGTTGCTTCAACATTGATGCAACGTTGCTTCAACGTTGTATTTGCATGGAAATTACAGAGGACCGCGTTATAACGACAGCATTTGTTCCCTATTACATGTATTGTGCCGTTATAATGATTTTGTCGTTATAAAGAATCCCAATTAGGATTCTGATAGGTGATAACAGGTCTTTTCCACATTATTACTCCAAGAAACAAATGTTATAGACATCTGTTAAAATCGCCTCGATGAGGCGATTCTAACAAATGTGTAAAACATCTGTTTCTTGGAGTATTAAATTACAAGAATCTTTCATAACTGGGCATTGCCAATCCGAGAGAAGCCCAAGCCGCTCGGAATCGAGGCTAAGCCTTGAGCTAAGAATTAATTCCATTGAAATTGTCGTTATAACGAGTTTTGCGGTTATAGCGAATGTCGTTATAACGCGGGACCTCTGTAATTAACTGGGAATTCATTGGTTATTTCTGCTTCATGCATCTTATGTGATAGACACAAATAGGCTCCGCCTCTCTTCCCGGTCTAGCGTCAACAGGCCATTACGCAAACACGCCTATACAAATACATTTTGAACTTAAGCACCGAAAACAATGAAAATTTTCAGATGCAAAAATGTGATATTTTTCTTATTTCTGCTCAAAATATAGATTGTAGGTACTCGTTAGAACCGCCTCGAGGAGGCGGTTCTAATGAGTACTCACAATCTATATTTTAGAGCAGAAATAAGAAAAAATTAGATATACCCCTGTAAACCCTAGTTTTACTATATAAAAGTGGGGTTCAAGGGGGGTCAGAATTACATAGGCGGGTTTTTGTGATGCATTCATTTTGGACACAGCCATGAATGACTCTGATTAGTCTGATTTGAGTCTTGCACACGACCAAATATTCATTTTTGGTTGACGAGTTCCATTTTACTTAGACATTACGACGCTCTGGAGAGTTTGGTGACGTATCTGACAAAAATGTTTTTGTCCGCCTAACTTGGATTCCGAGTACAAAGAACGATAGGGAAAATCATACACAAAGACAGTATCATCAAGCATGTTATGATTAATACAAAGCTAATCTGTTTTCTTGTTTATTTAGCTCCAAACATCGGTGTTATTAGCCTGTTTATGCCATGATTCTGATTAATTTTCCCAGGAGACTACAGGTAAACTAGATCATAGGGTAGAATACGCTTGCGTCAAAACGTATTTATATCTATACTACACATTTTTGCGGTTTCCTGACAGCCTGCTTATCTCCAGGTGATCTCTGAGAGTTATTTTTAGACAGTATGCGGTGCAAATGTGTTGCAAAAAGTAGTTCCAGTCTCCCCCCATTGAGTAGCGCTTATTAATGACGTCAGTTTTCTTGTGAGGCCCATATATGAATTAGAACGATGCTGCAAAAGGTCTGAGTCATGTAAATAATTGTTCGCAGGAATCGGAAACGTTCCCGTATGAAACGGTTGCGGCTACGCCTCTGATTTCTGTCAGTGCCATATCTATAAGAAACCTCTTTTGCTTTGTAATTTCTGTCGTTATTGTTTTTTTTTTGTTTTTTTGTTTTTTTTTTGTGTTGTTTCTCTGTTGCTCTTTTTTGTTTCGTTTTTGTTTTACAAAACAGACCTTTCACATGTAATGTCAAGCCGTATTTTCTCTGAAAATGATGAATATTTTATTAATGCCGCTGCTTTTCATGACATTTATTATTTCCATTTGATAAATTAAATGTTTATGAGCAAAAAAAAAATGTTGTCATTTCGAAACACGCCTATACAAATACATTGAAAACTTTACCGCCGAAAAAAAAACGAGAATTTTTAGATGAAAAAGTTTGATATATTTCTTATTTCTGCTCAATCTAGAAAGAAAAGAAAAATAAGGTATAGCCACGTATACCCCAGTTTTAATATATAAAAATGTCATTCAAGGGGGTTAAAATCATATAAGCGTCTTTTTGTGATGGAACCCCACTTTTGTCTATCCAAGGGATTTGTATCGAATTCATTTTTTATTATTATATAATAAGCCATCGTGCTATTAAACGAAAAAAAAAAAAAAAATGGGACAAGTAGTGCAGACTGTTTGACATTCCTCAGGGAGCAGTCTGATCAGGTTCTACACTGTTTGCCATTCCGCCTGCACTTTTTGGACTACTTGCCGGATCATCAAACAAATGTTAAAATTTTAGGAGAATTACAGCAAGTTCTCAATGTGTCGGATTTTTTAGGATTACTACGGTAGTTACTGATGCTCGCAGGAACCAGCTCGATGAGGCGCTTGCAACACGCACCACAATCTGTGATCTGCATCGCCCAAAAACTTGAAAGATGCATTTGGTGAGTCATAATAGCGCACGGGTCTAATAACCGTTCACTAGGTTAAATACTCGAGAGGGGGTCGGCGTAAAAGTAATTAGATTATCGTCTAGCAGGATTATTGTTCGCAGGCATGTTTACGATAATGATGATCTACCATGACGCATGCAGCAAAAATGTAGAGCTGTTCAACAGACTACTTTTTTTTTTTTATTAAGAAAATTGACAGTCGATCCATTTGAATATCGAAAGTGAAATTATTATAATAATGACCGTGTTTTCTTTCTCCAAAAACGAAAACTGATATGTTTCTTTTTAACATGCATTTATTTTTCTTATATCTACACCATCCATTAGTGCCACGCCCATCTGGGCTTGGAGAAATAGACCCCAAAAAGCTGGAAACTGGTATACACAGGGATGTGTATGTGTATGATTACTACACTTGTTCCGCGGCGTGGATTGTGGTCGTATTATATATGACCCTCGTTTTAACGACAGTATTTGTTCCCTATTATTGTGCCGTTATAAAGCATTTGCCGTTATAAAGAATCCCAGATAGGATTATGATAGGTAATAAAAGGCCTTTTCCCCATCATTACTCCAAGAAACAAATTTAATATATATTTGTTAGAATCGCCTCGGTGGAGGCGATTCTAACAAATATCTATAATATTTGTTTCTTAGTATATTAGATTACAAGACTCTTTCATGACTATGGACTCGATTTGTGCATTTCCAACCCGAGGGAAGCTCAAGTCACTCGGAACCGAGGATAAGCCTTTAGCTAAGTAATCATTTCATTCAAATTGCCGTTATAACGACTTTTGTCGTTATAACGAATGACGGTATAAGAAGGGTTGACTATATTATTATTATTATTATTATTATTATTATTATTATTATCGAACAAATTTTATTTCATAAATATTCTGTTACTTGACTGTTTTTCTTTTCCATCTAACATTGTCTAATTTTTAATGAACGCATACTTTCCGTGTCAAAAGACAGGACGATTTGATAATTTAAAGTATTAAAATTATGATAAGATCTATTTTTAGCTTTAAACTTTAGACCACCTTTATCGTTTATCAGCAATTCTATCCATGTTTCTTCAGGGCGTTGAACCATTCAAGATTAAAATGCATGACACATATTGATAAGTACAGTTAGTACTGGTCGTAGGCCGCGGTGCCCTACATGTACAGAGGTACCGCGTTATACCGACATTCGTTATAACGGCAAAACTCGTTATAACGACAATTTCGATGGAATGAATTCTTAGCTCAAGGCTTAGCCACGATTCCGAGCGACGTGGGCTTCCCTCGGGTTGGAAATGTCCAAATCGAATCCATAGTCATGAAAGATTCTTATAATTTAATACTCCAAGAAACAAATATTATAGATATTTGTTAGAATCGCCTCATCGAGGCGATTCTAACAAATGTCTATTACATTTGTTTCTTGGAGTAACTATGTGGAAAGACCTTTTATAAACTATCATAATCCTGACTGGGATTCTTTATAGCGTCAAATTTTTTATTACGGCACAATAATACTAAATAGGGAAGAAATGCTGTCGTTATAACGAGGGTCCTCTGTTCTACATATAGGATGCAAATTTTGTTTAAAAAAAGTCAAAAAATTGTATCAAATATGATAGAAGGATCGATTTAATTTATTATTTTACATAAAAAATCTGATATTTAATAATTTTTCATTCATCTGCTCAAAATATAAATTGTGGGTAAGGCGGTCCTAATGAGTATCCACAGTATATGTATTTTAGCAGAAATAAAAAAAATAATGGACACCCCTGATACAACGCATAATGTAGTAATGTAGTAATTTCTTCATTTTGATTTTTTTTACTACATTATGCGTTGGCATAGTCGACGCGAAATGAAGTAAAAAAATTATTTCATTTCGCGTTGATATGCACCATATCGACGCATAATGAAGTAATGATGGTAGAACATAGCTGTCTTCGAAAAGACTTAGGAAGCAATACAGTTAAATTCCTACAATTTAGACCACATTTGAGACGGTTCAAAAGTGGTCTTTAAGACCACAGTTGAACAGTCCAAAAGACGGTCTTCCACAAAAGCACACTGAAGGTCAAAATCACAAAGAAAATATAGCTTTAACCTTCCAAATATGCTTTAAAAACAAAATTTGTATTAATTTTAGGTGGTCTTAATAGTGGAATTTCATTGTATTTGATTAAGCCAGTAGAATTAAAATCGTACGCCTTGCGCTATTTTGGTCTCATGCCTGATGTCTTTCCCTCATTTGTGTTTTAAGGCTCAACACAGCAGACAGACAGACAGACAGACAGACAGAATGGACAAAAACTATATACCCCCTTGCATACTTCGTATGCCGGGGGTATAAATAGATGGGCTGCACGATGCTTCCACGCAGAGCTGATACCGCCCGTACATGAGTCCTCGTAATCTGCTTAGAAGGTCTAAGCCTGTCCAGGAAAACTGCTGCGAGTCGGCCCATCCATGCATATAAACCCTATTGCTTTTAATTGGACGGCAGCGATTGAGATGTCATTTCATCTCAATATCGGGTAAAAGTCCCATAAAATTTGAAGCAATGTCTCCAAAATGACCTAAATAGTCTTGACGGGAACGTTAAACCTCAAATCAAACAAACAAACTGTTGACGCATAATGAAGTAAAATTAAGTATGCCACCCATCGCCGCAAAATGAAATAATTCTTTCATTTTGCTCAAACCTCTTAGTATCGACGCATAATGAAGTAAAAACGACATTTTATTTCATTTCGCGTCGACTATGCCAACGCATAATGTAGTAAAAATTTCAAAATGAAGAAATTACTACATTACTACATTATGCGTTGTAACACACCCCCTATAAACCCCAGTTTTACTGTATGGAAGTGGAGTTTAAGGGGGTCAATTTATATTGGAGTGCTTTCGTAATGTTTTGAGAAATATGAAGAAAAAAGAACCGCGAACAGTTGACATTTTACTCCTCCTTGTCCGGGATAGACTGGCTCCCGTCGTCAAACTTATTAAATATGTTTTCCCTGATGTTTTACTGATTTCAGCTGAGTTCTAAGAGTAGAAAGAAAGACAACTTTGAAGGTAAAGACATGTTTGGATTGTGTTTCTTGATCACGGTTACATAATCCATGCCTTCATAGAAATGAGAAAATATGAAGATACGACCGGTAGCCAGTCTTTGTCCGGGGCTATTAACTTTTTAAAACTTTTATTTTGTGTCAGCTTCAAGAACTTTTTTTATTACTCACTGTCAAGTGGCTACAAAATTTGTTTCCTTTTCTTTATTACCCATAATTTATAACAGGAAACGGGAAATGAGCTGCTTTATTAATCATGTTACAGAAGCAAGATGTTATAACTCATTTCTCCATATCTAAGAGATTTAATTAATCATTTAGTATACTCATAGAACTTGCGTGGAATGTGATTTGTCAAATCAAAATACATACGTACTCATCGGGGTTGAAGAAATAGATGGGCTGCATGATGCTTCCACGCAGAGCTGAAAGCGACCCGCACACGAGTACTGGTAAACCGCTTAGATGATCTAATCCTGCCCAGGCAATGCGGTGCGAGTTGGCCCGTCCATGCTTATAAACCCTACTGGTTTCATTGGGAGGCAGGGCTTGAGATGTCATTTCATCTCAATGTCGGGTAAAAATCCCACAAAATTGGAAGCAACGGCTGCAAAATTACCTTTGCAGTGTTGACGGGGACGTTAAACTTCGAATCAAACAAACAAACATAAGTGTACATATAAATGCAATTATGCTAAAAACAGTCTATTTTTCAGAGACATGATAACTTCATTTTCAAATAAATGCAGAGGTTTTATGCATAAGACTTGTCACGTTGATTCCGAATTTTGTGACTTATACTTGTACCCAACAGTGAGGCGAAATGAAATATAAAGCCCTACCGCACCACTTTTCCTGGGCAGGCTAAGACTAAGCGGTTTACCAGTACCCAAGTTCGGTCGGCTCTGTGCGGAAGCACAATGTAGCCCAATCTATTTTTCCAAGCCCCGATTGGCGGTGTCCAGCCGAAAGGCTCAGTAAAACACATTATACATGCGTATGCATGTCTTATGAGTCAGCCCATGCTGTTTTTTTTGTGTGTGTGTTTTTGTTTTTTTTACATGTATACCAAGGAAAATGGAGTAACCACCACTTCTACATTCACTGCACCAAGCGAAAAGGGTATGCCATCACGTGCGCCCAGCGAAGACTCAGACTGCGCAGTCTGATCAGAGTCTTTGCCGTGCATTAAACGGATGCTGACAGAGCCAAAGCAGCATCATATAGATCTAGAAGGTCGTATTCTAACTCGGAAAGTACGGAGGATAATTGTTACATTTGCTGGACTCAGACAGCGCTCGAAAACTCCTTTTTTCGCGGCCCAAACAAATGGTGAACTGGATATCCACAAACACTCCTGAATTAAGACCACCTTTGGGACTGTTCAAAAGTGGTCTTTAAGACCACTTTTGAACAGTCCCAATGGTGGTCTCTGACCAGAGAACACACAAAGAAAAAATAAGTGTACCCTTGAAAATAAGCTTTTTATAGCAGAATTAGTCTTAATTTTAGGTGGAATTTCACTGTATTCGGTGCTACAAGCAGTATGATCTTAATAAGTCTTTGTGGTGTGTGTATCCCTGTAAACCCCGCTTGGTTGTTTCAAAGGGGGTATTCTCCCCAAAAACGTAGAGTGTACCTGCTCGTCAGAACCGCCGAACCGCCTCAATGAGGCGGCTCTTACCTAAACGGAGCGCTGTGGTGCAGTGGTAAAGTATCGGCCTCGGGATCGAGAGGTACCGGGTTCGAACCCCACGGGCGGCAAGTGTTGTTTCCTTGAGCAAGAGACTTTATCCACATTGCTTAGTACTGGTTCTACCCAGGAAAAGAGGGCCACATGGAAGATTAGTACTAGTTTACTAAATGTGTTACCCTCTATAAATAAGGTCGATTATTATTATTATTATTATTATTATTATTAAACGGGCACCCACAAATTAAAATCGATGTTTGGAGGTATCAAAATTTTCCATTGAACAAATTGCTCGTGACGTCATTGAAGCGCAGGTGTGTTATGGAGCACTGGTTTGTTGTTTGTTTAAAAAAGATATTCACACCCTTAATTAGTATCTGTATAAACTGAATTCTTCACAATATATAGGTGTATTATTGATGACGTAGTCGCTACGGTTGAGAAAGAAAACCACAAATGATTTGCTTTGCGGTTTGATACAACACATATTCACAATACGTAAGATGACAGCGGGGTGTCTCGCCTTTTAGTCATAATGACTGAATGTGTGTAGTTTCTTTGGTGTTGGTTATATTTCAGGGGAAACAACTCTTTCAGACGTAAACTAGGGGTTTCATTTAACCCTTTTTGCACCAAATGGAATCTTCCTCCTTATATATAGCAGGAGTCCATTCCAAAATTTAGGGGTGTAAGGTTGTGTTTTCATCAAAATCTTTTTGGAAACTGGCTGAACTTTTAGCAAACAGTGGAGGCCCTGATCAGACGCCGCGTTCTGCGGCGTCTGATCTGGGCCTGCACTGTTTGCCAGGGTACCCATTTTGGGGTTTCTGGTACTAAATGGGTTAACAAAAAACTGCTACCTAAGTTCGTATATATATTATTCCATTAAGACCCACAATTACTAACTAACAAACTAATTAACTAACTAACAAACGAAAATAAATAAATAAATAAACCACAATAACAGCCTATGTTATTCTGACCCCATTACACACCACTTTTATGAAACTAGGGTTTCCGGGGTTTACATCATTTTTCTTATTTATCTAAAAAAACATAAAATTGTGGGTATTCGTTAGAACCGCCTCGCAGAGGCGGCGAGGCGGTTCTGATGGGTACTCTCAATCTATGTTCTGATGTGGAATGCTTTTGTCTAAAAAAATATTTTGGGTGGTAAAATTTTCAATCTATTTAGACAGGTGTGTTTTCGTAATAAAATGGATCAGAAAAAAAATGTCAGTTATCGAGCAGTTTCTCATAACCTAACTACATGTTTTGACATCTTAGTATAATTCATATAAAATGATAATTTCTAAATGGACAATGATTAAACATGTAAATACATGTATCGATCAATGACCAGCGGTCAATCGGTCATTTTGTTTATTCAGTACGTAGATTACTGACTATTACTAATGTCAACATATTACAGAAACTTATGACTTTAAGAATGAGTCATCCATCCAATATGGCGGCAATGAGTGTGATGAAAGGAAACGATGACAAATTTTTTATCATCATTTTGGGTCTTTGTGGTGGGAAAAAGGGACTGGCATCTAGCCAGTGACAGAAATTGCATTTATGAAGCATACCGTAAAAAGTCATAGCAAGAGATCTAGCATTTTACTTTTTTTCTTAAAAAAACATTTTTAATGGGTATTCAATAGGACCACCTCCGCGAGGCGGTTCTAATGAAAGCCCACTTAACAGGGTTTATCCCTAACATACATACATACATACATACATACATACATACATACATACATACATACATACATACATACATACATACATACATAAGGACGTACATAACCAAATCATTACGAAAACAACCCTTTTCAAATTTCACTACCAAAAATGGAAGTTTTCAGATGAAAAATTCTGATATGTTTCCTATTTCTTCTCCAAACATAGATTGTGGGTACTCATTAGAACCGCCTCGTCGAGGCGGTTCTAACGAGAACCCACAATCTATGTTTTTGAGCAGAAATAAGGAACTTCAAGGTAATATATACCCCTCTAAACCCCAGTTTAACTATATAAAAGTGGGATTCAAGGGGGTAAGAATTATATACATGTAGGAGTGTTTTCGTGAATAAATAAATAAAAAATATTACCTTTAAGGATAGACGCCTGCTTTCCTTCCCTGAGTAGCACCGTCAACACCAAATATAACGTGGCGTCGGTAGCAATATGACCGACGTCATCTGTCCGTTCATCATATAACACTATTTCTTTACTGCACCGTTTCTTAAAGATGTCTTTCCCTTCTTTAGTTGACACTAAGTCAACCAACGAACACTTTCCCTGTTGAAGCCGTCGTCGGTTAAATCTGTCCGAACAATTTATATTCACAGCACCCTGGATATGATTCGCATTATACGCGAAAAATGGTCGGCAGTCCAGTACCAAAACCGGCTTGGATTTGTTCAGCCTCCCAGCTAAGTCGTGAGGCATAATGGTTCTCTGGTACGCATTCACATTGTTAACGCTGTTAACATTATTGTTATTATTATTACTACTACTACTATTACCCGTATTACTCCCGCTGCAAGTCAAAGAAAAGGCGGCGTTCACTGCGAAATTCATTGATTCCAATTTACACCTTTTTGGCAGTTGCGAAAAATCCAACGTTAATCCGACTCGTCGGCGCGATGGGCTGTTGATACCTCTGGGGATGCAGTTTGGGTTCAAAACCTCGACATCCCCCGATTCAGGCATTGGAATTCTCCACTGGTCCAAAATATGAGATATTTGATTATACAGTTTCCAAATTTCTATCACCGCATGGTAAAGAAAATTATTAAGTTCTGTATTCACTCGAACACAAGATAAACCACGTACACACGGACAGACAGCGCCTGAATGTGGCACTATTTTATTTCTAAAGTCAGCCCCTGGCTGCTGCTTGTTTGAAACACAAAACGTTGTAACTGACATATATCTAACTCAACAGTTGGTATTCTCCGACTTTCTCGTATTATCAACACTATCAGAATGAGTATACATGAATGATCGTTTATACTAAACACGTCACAAGCAGATTGTGCGATGAAGTCATTTTGTTACTAATTTTAGCGCATAGCGTCTCGGTTTGTTTACATTCTTCAATCCCATCTCGCATTGCGAACGGGCACTGCGCATGCGGCGGTTAATAGGTCAATGACGGGTGCTGTGGAAGGACGAGTGTGTCATTCGGAAAAGAGTCTTCTTAATTTCGAATAAATTACTCAAAGCACGAAAATATCAAATGAATTGTATGATCGTTCATAAATTACTTGGAGTTACTCAACGAAACATCATAACGCTTGAAAATAGGCGGTGAAATACATGCATTATTAAGCATACATTCACAAATGCCTAAGGGTTATTAATAAAGAACTCGGTCAAAGCAATTTATTGGTATCTAAATTTAGATCATTAATAAAGTTTCAAAATACATGTAAATTGAACAGACAAATGTGATCGCACCGATGAAAAATATTCCTCTATTGTGTGCCTGTCAAGCAAACCTTCGCGTTGGTATTAGACTTAATTGTCTTTCAATATAAAGCATTATATAAGAATTGAAAAAATGGGGGGTGTCCCGAGAAAGCCCATTTACTACACAGATTAAGGCGTTAAATTGCATGCGGATACCGACATTCGTTTCAACGTCAAAACTCGTATAACGAAAATTCGTTACTCCTTCGTCCAAAGCAGATTCAGGGGCCAGTTCAAATAAGCTTCGTTAGCCTTGTGTTATTCGTTAAGTCTTCGTTAAGCCTTCGTTAGCTAAAATTTGATTTCAAAGTACCCATCGTTAATAACGAACAGTTAACAGATTTTCGTTAATGCGACAGAATTTAACGACGACTCTAGGGTCGTCGTAAGGCATTCGTTAAGTAGGAATTTCCGAGTATCTATCTGGGAAGAAAATGGTTAGTTCAGATAGATAGTTGGAAAGTCTATGACATTGAGAGTATGATGATAAATAAATAAATTAAATAAATGAATAAATAAAAATAAATAAATAAATGATTGTAAAAATCAATTTCTATTATTCTTATCATCACTCAGTCTGATAATTCTAATTAAATAGAAGAAGAGGGGTAAAAATATAAACTTGATTTATTATCAATTAAGGTCAAGGTCAAATATCGAAACTATTGATTATTTCGTTCCATGGGTCTTTCATGTTTGGTAAAATCACGGTCAAATATTGAAATTCAACGTTTTGAGAGTGATGCTTTTCTCTGGGTGTGATAGATGGCGACATGAGCTCGAGCATCGATAATCACTGTTCCTAGTTTCGGCCAATTCGGCCTCATCAGTGACCCCCAGATTTTCCCAGATATCGCAGTGAAGGACTGGAAAATGCAGTCCACTCTATCATGAATGACAAGGAGACTTTCTGCGACCGCCAAAGGCGTTTACTAAAATAGCTTGAGTTCGAACTATTTCTTTCTTTCATTTTTTTTTTTTTTTTTTTTTTTTTTGAGGTTCAACGCCCCCCCCCCCCCCCCCCCCCCCCCCCCCCCCCCCCCCCCCCCCCCCCCCCCCCAATTCTGTCGGACTTTTACCCGACATTAAGATGAAATGACATCGCAAACCCTGTCGTCCAATTAAACCAACAGGGTTTATAAGCATGGACGGTCCGACTCACCCAGCTTTACCTGGACAGGCTTAGATCCTCCAAGCCGTTGACCACAGTACTCCTGTGTGGCCTGATTCAGTTCTGCGTGGAAGCATCATGCAGCTCATATACTTCTTCAAGCCCCGAAGGGTGGGCGCGGGAGTTCGAATTATAATCAACATATAGTATGTTATTCCATTTTCGCAGAAATCGCACTTTTTCTTGCGAGACAACGGCGTCGACGCCAGGCCATATTACGTCCCTTAATGTGAGACCGGCTTAATCCTTTTGAATACATGCAATAAGAGGAGTTGCTCAGCAGTACAGATTTGATGGCATCCTTGAATTATGCCGGCTTCTCCATAATGACTTAAAACATCCTTTTCGGCGGAATAATACATTACTAACGTCTCCACAAATTTGCATTGCCTTGAGATACTACGCATCAGGGAGCTTCTTGTCTGTGAGTGAGTGTTTGAGTTTTACTTCCCACCAACAGCTAAGGTCATACGGAGACGGGACCTAGGTTTAAAGACTCATCCGAAAGTCTGGAGAAGCCCGGGATCGATCCTGCAACCTCTGGTTTACAAGGCGAGTAGAGTAACGACTACACCACGGAGGCTTATAATTCTTGTCTGTGTTAGCTGACAGATAACATCACGCCGTTTCGTATCACCTGGCAAGGCGGGCATCATTGTTTAAACACTTTCCAATTACGTAAATGCCATAAGGGATATTCAACAAGGATTCTACACTATTGCTAATTTTTACAGAGTGTAAGGTGCTGTTGATGGGACTTTTATTCCAATACGAAACTGGCGGATGTTTGACCTTTTCCCCTAATCGTAACGTGAATATTATCGTATCAACGGGAATACTGCACAACTAATGTATGCGGAGAAACATGACCTTTCCCAGTAAACACAAAACGTTATCGTAACGTTTTTTATAGGTTTCAAAATGGTTACGCAGAACGTGACGTTTTGTAAACGTTTTGCTAACGTTTTTTTCTGTGTCGAAACTGCAATGACTGTTTTTTGGCAATCAGATAAAAAATACTTCCCTTCTACAAAACCTAGAGCTTATTCCTTAACCTGTCAAATACGTTTCGAAGAAGTTATAAAAAGGTTACAGAAAAACCATTTTTTTACCAACGTTGTTACAACGTTCTATAAATGTTGCAGAATTTTTTATATATATTCCAATATTCTTGGAACAAAGAACAAAGAAAATCGAACGCCCCACCGAATTAGGGTTTTTTCCGGCTCATTTTGCCCCAGGTAACATTGATGTGATGATTTAATTGCATGTGGTTCTTATTTTATTTGCACCGGATACTATTATAATGTAACTGTAATGCGCGATTGTTTGAATTTTGTGGCTGTCACATGTTTTCGCGACTGAAAAGTAAACATTCATCTGTTGCATGACAATATTCGTAAATACTGACATTTTTTCGGTTTACTGAAGGTGACGACAAGTTTACTCACTGCATTTGAATAATTTTATGACTAAATTTCTGTTATTTGTTCAAAAGTAATTGATCGAAGTGTTTCGTTTGAAATAAACGTTGTGAAAACGTTCTTGAGACGTTCAATCTACATCGGCGCGTATATTTGTTGAACATTTTCATACATCAAAACGGTATTTTCTGATGAAAATTTGTAGAAGTTATCTCATTACTGCGTAAAACAAAGTATGTGGGTGCTCGTTCACATAATTCTTCGAACAAAAATAAGAAAAACAATGAATTCCCGAGTAAACCCCAGTTTTCTTTATATAAAACAGGGTCTCCAGGGACGTTCATTACACGGACTTGGTAATGTGATGGTACAGGGCTTCAGATAAAAAAGTAATATGGACGTAATTTTATTTATACACTGTTAAAGCATATATATGCTGTGTGGTTTACAGTTGTCAATTTTACGGAACACCCACATCAGTTTTACATGAAATAACCACTTCTGCTTGCCTGTAATCCATCACGAAAACACACATATATGATTTTGACCCTTTTCAACCCCATTTTTATACAGTAAAACTCGGGTTTACAGGGGTGTACATTATTTTTCTTATTTTCGCTCAAAAACGTAGATTGTGGGTACTCATTAGAATCGAGGCGGTTCTAACTAGTACCCACAATCTATGTTATGAGCAGAAGTATGAAAAATATATGAATTTTTATCTGATACTTTTCAATTTTTGGTTGTAAAGTTTTCAAAATGTTTGAATAGGCATGTTATAGTAATGTCAGTGATCTTGTTTATCTCTGTTTTAATCAGTATGGAGCTCTTTGGTGCAGTAGTAGCGCATCGGATTTGTGATCGAGAGGTTGTGGGTTCGAGCCTCACGCTGATCAAAGTGTTGTGCCCTTGAGCAAGGCACTTCATCCACATTGCTTAAAAAAGTACTGGTTACCACCCAGGAAATCTGCTCGTAATGCTCAGATGTGAGCGAGTAGCAGTAATATGAGAAAAGAAAAAAAGAAGTATCAATAACATGGATAACATGATTTGACATACAGAGGAATGTGCAATTTCAATAGATAACTTTACAATTCCGGGTAAAAGTCCCACAAAATTGGAAGCAACGTCTCCAAAATGACCTTTACAGTGTGGACGGGGACGTTTAAACCTCAAATCAATCAAACAAACAAAAACTTTACTGTTTACAACACCATGTCAAATACACTATAGAAAACTAAAGCCCACCTAAGGCTCGCCTACCACACCTTGACTTCAAGAGCAAGTTATTGAAAACTTCGAATACAAAAAGCAACATAATTTTATAGTCATAAAGAAACATATTAAGACAAAAGCTTTCTAAATAATTTTTACGGGTTTATTTATCAGGTTGAATTAAATCTTCAATATGAACATTACTTAAACGTTCCCAAAAACGTTTTAAGAACTTCTTTTATAAACGTGTTTAAAATGTATATTTACTGCTTGGCATAACATTTTTAAACGTTTTTTTGAACGTTTTATGAACGTTTTTCAAACGTTTTTCAAAAACGTCCTTCCGACGTAAAAAAAAACTTTCCATATAAACGTTATCTAAACGTTCATAAAAAAAAAAAAAGTTTTTTTAACGTTTTTTAAACGTTTTAAAAACGTTTCTTTGTTAGCTGGGTTGCTATATGATGCTGACGAGCTGATGGTGACAATGAAAAAGATGAGTGGAATGACGATGATGTAAATCTGCATGAAGGACGTCGACAAGTGATTATCTAATCAACACCGCTTTTTCGCAGAGATAGGTCTGTGGCGGATGTGAGTTCTGCCTTAAAATTAGCTGAATTCCAGAAGTTTTATTTGATTTGATGTTGAACTTTCC